>JAUMJK010000438.1:1782500-1822500 GCA_033558105.1 Coccyzus lansbergi | reverse complement strand
GGTCTCTGCTTGTCATACAAAGAAGTTTGCTCATTTTAAGTGGGATCTATCCTGCACATTTCAGTAGTCTTATATTAATTTTAATTTATGGATGAAAAGAAAAATTATGATGCCTCACATGTGAGTGAAACAAGTAATATGAAGAAATTGCTGTCTTGCTCTTAAGTCTGAGAGACTTAGTAAGGAAGATACAAACTTCTATATACTTGGCTATGCTGGCTGAAGAGAGTGACCTTCCATGTCTATTACTTTAAATATCTTACTTTGAAAAGTTGTTGTTTTGAGTGCTTGAGAAGTATTGAAATTTAATATTTGATTAACATCCCATCAGTAATTACAGTCAAATTTGAGTATATTCTAAAAAAATTTCTCATTTCCTATTTTGTGCTGTAAGGTCATAGGATGAAACATGACTCAGTATACAAGCGAAACAGTAAACCAAATTTTAAATAACATATGTAACACTGAAAATCTAACAGATGGGGAAAATATATTTGACCACTTTTTTTCTACACTGACAATGCAGAGGATCAGACATTTCCTTTTTTTTTTCTCAGTTCTTGTGATCAGAGTACAAAATACTACTTTTGTAGTAGTAGATAGGAACTCTTTAAAAATCAGACATAAGTCTTAAACCAAAGTTGAATTTCAAGTTTACTCCCTTTTATCCATCAAACATACTAGTAGATTTTTATTTTAAGAATAACTTTCTTATACTAACATTTTGTAGTGAAAAGCAGTAACCCAATGAAACACCAGACTAAGAGAATTAATTGCATCATCAATCCCTGGCTATCCCTTCAGATTCCTCCCTGGTCACTTCATTACTCAGCTGTATGCTGCCTAACAGCTTATCCACCTTGTCACCTTCCCACTCTGGCACCAGCTGGGTTATCGGACACTCAGTGGGCTTTTTTCTCTACCGACATTCTTTCTTTCTGAAAGGGAAATAGACACCTCTCCTCTAGATGCGCAATGTGATGTTGATATCCTCTGGCAGAGGAATTTATATCTATAAGCAACCATCATGTGAGTCTACCAGGAACCTTAGCAGGTAGGAGAAGAGGAAAGTCACATAATAAACATCAACTCCTAAAAAATTCTTGGAAAAAATATGTTAAAATGAACTAATGGATGATGGATACTTCAATACCCGAAGGGCAAAAAAACTCACAAGATCTCATCCAAATGAAGCTATTCTGAACATACAATTACTCTTAACAGTTCCTGGAGTGAAACCATCAGGAAAAATGTATGAATAAAATCAACAGTGTTTGTAAAAAGAAGCTTAATCCAAACTGTAGTAATATACTTATAACTCAGTCAAATGGCATCATCATAGGTTAGAGTGGAGGTTCAAAAGTACTCAATTTCTCTACAAATCTTTACACTGTCAGGATTTCTTACCTCAGACTTCAGAGTACTGACTTGCTGTAGGATGCAAATACTTCCTTTGATAGGGTAAAATTGTTATGGCCATCAACATCAACTTCTATAATACTATACACGTTCCTTCAAATAAGTGTTTATCCTTACATAAAAATATTTTAACATTTCACCCCCTCCCAAAAAAGGCATTTATTGGCATTTCTGGCATAAAAATCAATTGCTGTGATCCACCTGCCTATTCCAATTTTTTTTCTTAATTACAACAGAAATATTTAATTTGGGAGTCAAAACCTTGAACTTTCACATATGTAAGTGATGAGAAAAGGTAAGAGATAATTGGAAAACCTAGCACTTATTCAGTACCAGATTTCTAGCAGGAAGGCATAATATCAAAGTGTAGTGCAGGAGGATATTTTACGTCCAATTAGGCAGGGAACCAAGCTGAAGGGGTTAAAATTTGCCACGATCCCACATAAGTGATTTTCTTAACCCCCTAAGGATTCAAACTGAACAGGGAGAAAAAAGCAATTATGCAATGAATAGAAGAGGGGAAAACTGCTTTGCCTGTAACAAGGTACAGATTCCTCTGTGGTCCGCTGAGAACAGCTGAGCTCCTCAGCTTATTTTCTGACCACACCCAAACTAAAAACTATAGGATATTTTGGGGAATAAGAAAACACAACAGCTCAGATAATGTCCCAGGCAGTATATTCATTACAGGCTCATCAGAGTGGATGCCTGCAATAGGAAGATTAAATACCCATTTACCAGCATCAGAGGAGAGTTTGGTTTTATAATGTATTGTCCCCTATTCCCCGTGAGGCTGCTTTGTTTGATAAAATGCTGAGTGTGGTGTAAAAATATCCCTCTCTCTGTAATTTGCACTCCTCTCCATTTAAGGCTATTCTTGCTGCAAACGAGAATTGAAAGCTGCTAAAATTAAGTGGTGTCAGTTCTCAATGACACTTTAATGATAGAGGGCTCAACAAATGAGATGAGAATGAATTCCAGCCTCTTTCCTAAAGATAGTAACCAGCATTAAACAGTATAATGCTCCAACTGGGCTACACTTCACCTGCTTCATTCATATTTAGTAGAACTGAAATTGGGAAACTATAATTAAAATGGTCATAAAAAGAAAAATGCTAATTTCTGATAGAGATGGCAGGAAACAACTGAAGCTTGTGAAGTCAAACACAATCTTTTTTTGTCATATCCACATGGCTACAGAAGCCATCCCTGGCTGACCACAGGGCTGATGTGAGGCTATCGTACTTTTTCCTCACTGCAAGGACTGTTGCTTCCAGCAAATTGTGTATAAACCTACTTAATTGACACAGACACGGGAAAACGAAAAATTAGGAAATCCTGCATGGTTTTGAGCTAAATGAAACTACTGCCTTTGAAAAAAAAAACAATTCAAAAATAAAAACAATTCTCTCAATATTGTAATATTTGGACCTTCAAATACATCCACTCAGGTTTCCACATGAATCATGCCTGTAGCTTCACTACCACAAGTGAATGACAACTTCGAAGCATGTCAATTGGGTGCTGTCACCTCTGGGCCCCACTTATGCCATTTCAGTGTTGCAAAAGTATTTTATGATGGGACAATTTTTCTCTGACATAATTCTTTTACTTAGGCTTCTAAGCATGGTACCACAACAGGAGGTTCCTTCTATTGTATTGGCTCTACTGCAGGGGGAAATGTGAGCTCTAAACTTGTATAGAGTCTGGCAGGGCCACTGTTGCCTTTCCTTCTGCCCCACGTAGCATAAGCTCACAACCTGCATTGACACTATACTACAAACTGTCAAGAAAAGTGAACTAGATTGTTTCCAGTCATTGACAAAAACTGCTCTATTTTTGTGTAATGCTCTGCTGTTACATTGGATAACCAGGTCTGACAAACACATGAATGGAAAGCAAATGTTAAGGTATGTATAAAAAGTAGTTATTGTGGAGACAGAACTATTTATTACTACGTAAAATTTTCAGGGGATTTAAAATTATGAAAGCCTTCTTGTAATAAGGTGAGTTAAGGTTTCAAAATTCACTGCAATAACTTAGAGAATATTCCATATAACTACAATGGATAAGGGGTCATTTTTGACTACCAACAATAAAACCTTTATATCTCATAGTGACACAAGTTTTTTCTTTACAAATACAATATATCCAATGGATAAGTGATCCTGCAAATGTTTAATAAAGTTTTAACATCTTGATGTAACCAGACTGTATTTGTATTACAAATCTTTACCTACAAGTACGTCTTCCAATGCCTAAAAAGTAATGCACTGAAGGGAATTGTATCCTAGACTGCATCAAAAGAAGTGTGATCAGCAGGTTGAGGGAAGTAATTCTGCCTCTCTATTCCTCTCTTGTGAGACCTCATCTGGAGCACTGTGTCCAGTTCCGGAATCCTCAGCATAAGAAGGATATGGAGCTGTTGGAATGGGTCCAGAGGAGGGCTACGAAGATGATCAGAGGGCTGGAGCACCTCGCATATGAGGACAGGCTGAGAGAGTTGGGCTTGTTCAGCCTGGAGAAGAGAAGGCTCTGAGGAGATCATATAATGACCTTCCAGTACCTGAAAAATCCTGCAGGAAAGCTGGAGAGGATCTACTCATAAAGGCTTGTGGTGATAGGACAAGGGGGAATGGGTATAAACTAGAGAGGGGCAGATTTAGTCTTGATATAAGGAAGCATTTCTTCACCATGAGAGTGGTGAGACACTGGAACAGGTTGCCTAGGGAATCATAGAATCATAGAATCATAGAACAACCAGGTTGGAAGGGACCCATCGGATCTTCTAGTCCAACCATTCCTATCAAACACTAAACCAAGTCCCTCAAGACCTCATCCACCCATGCCTTAAACACCTCCAGGGAATGTGACTCAACCACCTCCCTGGGCATCCTATTCCAACCCTTTCTGTGAAAAACTTCCTCCTAATCTCCAACCTAAATCTCCCCTGGCAGAGCTTGAGGCTATGGATGCCTCATCCCTGGAAGTGTTCAAGGCCAGGCTGGATGGGGCCTTGGGCAACCTGATCTAGTGGGAGGTGTCCCTGCCCATGCAAGGGAGTTGGAACTAGATGACCTTTATGTTCCCTTCCAACCCAAACTTTTCTATGATTCTATGACTTCCCCATTTCTGAATTTTGTGTGGTGAAAACAAATAATTCTGCATTTGCACATAATAAAATATGTGTGAATGTCTAGGATCTGCAAAAAATCTGGTCTAATGGACTGACTGCCGGTCATGAGTGGAGAAGAGTAGCCCCTCACATCTCTGCATTTCTTCCCATACAAAAATCCTATCCTGACTGTACAAGTACTAATGTGACAGCAGCTGTCAAGAGCTTCTTATAACAAGTTGTCTTGCCTATTGTTGTCAATATCTGCAAATCTGATAATATTGTATATGTGGGGTTTTATGCAATATATTTTCATGTCTTCTGTTATGTACATAGCTCACAACATACATGTTCTTTCTGGAAAGATTTCATGAGTTTGGTCATTTCAGTCTTCATTCTGGTGTAGACAATTCTCAAGCCTCCCTTCCTGCCTTCCTCCTTTCCTAACTCAGCTCTTTTGTAGGGAAGTAGTTTTTTATGGTAAAACCAAAGGAGATGTAAGTAAGCTTCAGCTGTTGTATGATACATACTTTTCTGAGTCTGACTCTGGCATAATCATGGTAGGCTAGATCAAAGCTACGAAAGGAGCCTGGTTCAATTACTACTTCTACTATTAATTTAACAGGAAAAATAAAAAAATAATTAGTACTCCATAGATGATGATTACATATCCAATTCTGTTCTTCAGGTTCAGAATGACTTATGAAAATGAAGTGTAGGACAATAACTCCAGATTAGCAAGCAATTCCAGCTCAACTTATATTGAAGATTTACGATGATAAATGTATGCACGTCCAGATGTAGTGCAAAGAGATTTTGTTCCTATTGTTTGGGTAGTCAGGACTGGAGGCAGAAAAGAGATCAAGTGCAACCAGTGTGTTAAACCTGTTTGGTTTATTTCAGCCTTAGGTCAGTCCTCTCACTTGTGTCTAAGTGCTGCCCCTCACCCACCATGTGAAGGTGGGCACCAGTTAAGGAAATCATCAGGTCCTTGGCGCCATGAGTAAGGGAGGTTGGTATGGGTTGACTGAAAAACAATTTAATTACTTTACCTCCTCTGAGTACTCCAGCATAGGTAGATGTGAGGGAGATGAGAGGGAAAGAGGACTCTGCAGTCTATTTGTTATGCTCTGAAATATCCTTCATGCAAGGGGATTTGTGCATACTGATGGAAAATGGGTACATCCTCGAGAGCACACCTTCCTTGCACACAGTTCATGCTCCCAGCCATACCAATCTCTTTCTGTTAATTTTCTGTCTTGTATATTGGAGTAAAATGAACCAGATTCATTTACAAATCCTATGAAGTAACGAGCATCACTTGTGAGATGCTAACATCTCTGGTCTCCTATGAGTTTCAAGCACCTTGCACATTTGGTCTCTTAGACTCCTTGAAAGGTATTTAGACAAACAGAAAAAAACCCCAAACAAACAAAAAGAAAACCCTCTCCCTATCAAAGCAGTTTTACAGAGCTTTGGAAACAACAAGACAAAATAAATATTGAGTGAGACGGAAAAAAGCCAGTATTGCATCAAATAATTGCCCCAGGACCTACAACAGCAAAACTGAGGTGACATGCAGCCATACATGAGTGGACAACATGTCAGCTGCACAGAGGGTCTCTTCATCGTCACACATGTCCCCTAGCTGGCAGTTTACCCCCTCAGACACAATGCTAAGAGACAGAGGAAGAATGTTCTCTTTTTGAAAAGTGTCACATAAAGTAGCTTACCAGCCTGGTTGGCAGAAAATCATATTTTCTGATATCTGATGTCACATTTTATTAGATTTAGGATACTAATATCCTACTTACTTAGGGGTTTAGAAGTACCCTTTTTATAGCTAATGCGACAGGTAGAATGTTAAACCACAGACATTTTGTAATAAAAGACTAGACTGTTCTTTATACACATCTGGTATTTTTTGCCCCAAACAATGCAATAGTTGTTCATGTTTTTTTACCCTCTTTTTTTTTTGATAGTTGCATATTTGTCCTCAGTTTATCCACTAACCTATGAGTGAATCTTGTTATAGAGTCTGCAAAACTAACTCTTGAATGATAATTTGTAACTCCTTTACTGTACTTTAATATGATTATTTAATACCCGTAGATGGTTTTATCTTAACACCAGAGCTCAGAGAGCAGTTGTCCTTTCATAAATAAATGGCATTTGCTGTAGGACTTGGCAGCAGTTTCCACCTGCTAAAAACCAAAAGTCACGGTATACACACCGCCCTGCTGGGGATTATATCAATTCTGAGTTATCTTGCTATGTTCATGTAGAAAAGTTTTATCTTTATGTCAGTTATTAGTAGATCTTCAAGTAAAATATTTCCCTGATTCAATTTTCTTTGAGGTCTTTAAGCAAAATTTTGATTATTTGTTATTCAGATTTTGGAACTGAAAGAAGATTCAAGTTCTAGACCTTTTAATTTAATTAATATTGTTTTCTGAATATAGTCGTACTCCTATTTAAAGCAGCAAAATCTGTGTGCATTTAAGGGCAAAATTTGATTCATACCATCAAGTACATTCATGATTACTATCAAAAGACAATTACTTCTGATGCACCCTGGAGGAAAGGTTTATTTACTCAGGTGAGAACAGGATTATTTACATAGATGAGAATTAGACTTACACATCAATTAAAATATAAATGTACCTTTTTAATATCAATTTTACAACACAGAGTGGTTAAACCATAGCTTTTATCCCTACTCAATCTGTACATCTTTAGCTAATCATTGGTGATATATTTAAGTGATAGTGAAGTTTTACTGACATATCCAGTTGAACAGCAGGTTCTTAGGGTATGGGATGAAGTAGTCAGAAAAATCCTCAGAAGCATATGACATTCTTCAGTATTTTGTATAACTCTACTTCAGTCATAATATTGTGAGGAGACAACAGAAGAGAGAATTCTGATCAAATATTAATATTTACTAATATTAAATATAATGAGGTGTGTGGGTGTTCCTTTGTGTTACTCACATACTAAAGGGAAGCAGCTCCACAGAAAATCAGAAATAGGATTCAATTTCTGATAAAGGATAAATGCTTATTATAGTGTACACTACTAACTGCTGCAGGCTTTAGAATAAAAAAAACAGAAGTCAGTGTGAATTTTTTAATACAGAGAAAGAAACAGATACTAGTATCACTCTACCTTTAGTATTTTACAAAATCGTCTCCAAGCAGAGCTGCAAAACATCTAATTACATTGATCTGGAATATTTAGGTCAAGAATTGTACATATAAAAAAACAGCCCTTCAAAGAAAATTTAGGTACGACATTAAAGGCTCTGCCTCTGAGTGAGAAATTTTCTTCTTGCCAGCAGACTAAACCAACAAGATTGTGTGGAGTTTCTGGTCTGGATGAGCATTTATCTGGTGTTTAATTAAAGATCTCAAAGCACATATTGCAAGAAGGAAGACACTATTTTAAATTCCCTTGGCAGAGCAAATAAAAATATCCCTTCTTTTTTGACAACTCTCTTAAAGAAATTTGCTAGCTGACACCAAATTTCTACCTGAAGCAGAAACACTTTTTTGAGAAATTCCCAAACAGGGATTTTGGATACAATTTATAATCCTTGAGAATGAATGACACAAAATGAATTTGAAGAAAATAAACATCAGGATTGCTAAGTAAAACCATTTCCACTTAGAATGCCTCTACTTTATCAGTAGAAGGTAAGAATTCATGGACTTTACTTCAACTCTTCCTACTCTCTTATAAAGTCTATCATTCCTTTGGGTAATTCCATTAAAAGACTATCATATCATTCGTTTGGACTGATAATACATTTTTCTCTGTTTCATTCAATTTTTTTAAATCACAAGATTTCGAGATTTTCTACTTTAATCGACACAGGTAAACTGATGGATGTGGGCCTTAGACATGCCCCCCCGCCGCCCTCCTCCCCCCCCCCGCCCTTCTCTCTAAATTGGAGAGATATGAATTTGATGGATGGAGTATTCAGTGGATGTGAAACTGGTTGGGTGGTCATATTCGAAGAATAGTGTTCAATGGCTTGAAGTCCAGATGGAGACCCGTGATGTCCCTCAGGGATCTGTATTGGGGCTGATGCTGTTTAATATCTTCATCAATAATATTGACAGCAAGATGGAGTGCACCCTCAGCAAGTTCTCAGATGACACCAAGTTGAGTAGTGGGTTTGCCACACTGGAAGGGTGGGATGCTATCCAGAGGGATCTGGACAAGCAGGAAAAGTGGGTCTGTGAGAACTTCATGAGGGTCAACAAGGACAAGTGCAAGTTCCTATACCTGGGTCAGGGCAATCCCCAATTTCATCATATGATGGGGGATAACATGATTGAGAGCTGCCCTGCAGAGAAGGACTTGGGGATGCTAGTTGATGAGAAGTTCTACACATGCCCATGATGCGTGCTCACAGCCCAGAAGGCCAACCATATCTTGGGCTGCATCAAAAGAATTGTGACCAGTAGGTCGAGGGAAGTGATTCTGCCCCTCTATTCCTCTCTTGTGAGAATTCATCTGGAGTATTGTGTCCAGTTCTGGAATCCTTAACATAAGAAGGGTATGGAACTGTTGGAACGGGTCCAGAGGAGAGTTACAAAGATGATCAGAGGGCTGGAGCACCTTCCATAGGAGGACAGGCTGAGAGAGTTGAGTATGTTTGGGCTGGAGAAGTGAAGGTCCTGAGGAGATCTTATAGCAACCTTCCAGTACCTAAAGGGACCTACAAGAAAGCCGGAGGCTTTGTATAAAGGCTTGTGGTGACAGGACAAGGGGGAATAGGTATAAATTGGAGAGGGGCAGATTTATTCTTGATATAAGGAAGAATTTCTTCACAATGTGAGTGGTGAGACACTGGAAGAGGTTGCCCAGGGAAGTTGTGGATGCCCCATTCCTGGAGGTGTTCAAGGCCGGACAGGATGGGGACTTGGGCAGTCTGATCTATTGGGATGTCTGTGCCTATGGCAGGGGGTGTGGAACTAGATGAACTTCAATGTCCTTTCCAATCCAAACTATTCCATGATTCTAATTGAGAGTAATTTCCACATTTCTGTAAATTATTTCTCTATCTTATGTATTAAAAAAAAGTAACTAACTTCATATTTAGATCTACAACTGACCTTTAGGATTGATCTCTTTACTGTACTTTTTAGTAGGCATAATTTTGTTGAAATATGAATTAATTTGGTAGTGGTCTCCTCTGCATATCCTGGATTATTATAAGAAGACGAATGTAACCTTCAACTGTGTTCTGCAGAGGTTTTATTCCAGAGCATTTCACTGTGATTTGAGGTTGAAAGCTTACCAATATTTGAAGAACACCATTGAGCACTAGGCTGTATTTGTTTGTCTCCTGAACTCATTCAATTAGGGAAATAATCCATTATGGAAAATCTTGATTAAAAGTTGGCTTATTCTCCCATTTGATTAAAATTCAGCATTACACTGAATCAATTGTTCAGTACTTCTGTGAAACCCATATCATCTACAGGCAGAAGACTAATTGCTCTGTTGCTCTTGCATCTTACTCACCTTTTTTGTCCTCTGATTATAAAACCTACAGCAGAAAAATAAACATGCTCTAATATTGTGGTTTCACTTGGTGCTCAACCATATTCCATGGCAGACTGAGTGATACCAGAAATTATGCAGTCAGAAGGGACCTGGTAGTGGAGAGGGTTTTCTTGTTCAGAGGCTTTAGCCCCACAAGTCCCTACCATGTTCCAGGATGGATATAGCAGTAATATTTATTCCTGCCATAAACTTCATAGGTTTCTTAGTTTTGTGAATCCCAAATAAAATCCTCAGGTTCCTTTGCATATTTTCACAAAGACATCAGCAAACAATTAAGGCTAAGCTTGTCTGCCAACAAAATGTTTTTATAACTCCATACTAAATCCCTAATTGAAATCGTCACCTGAAAAACTGCAACAAACAAAGCAGTTGAGGTTGGATTGCAACCTGACAGCCATGTGACTGGAGAGGAAGCCAAACTAAATCTCAAAGTGATCTGTACCCTTCTTGTCTGTGTCTAGCTCTTAAAGAACTAACTCTGTGCAGGTGGCCAAACAATTTCAGAATCACAGAATCACAGAATGTTGGAAGATGATGAAAGATATTGGAAGGGACCTCTGGAGTTCATTTAGTCCAAGCCCCATGCTAAAACAGGTTCACCTAGAGTAGGTTGTGCAGGGATGTGTCCAGGTGAGTTTTGAACATGTCCAGAGAAGGAAATTCTAAAGTCCTGGTTTCAGCAAGGTCAGTGGTAAAACTGGTTTTGATTTTAATAAGGTCAGTCTATCTTCAAATGTGACAATGAAATAAAAATATCAGTCATGAAAAACTAGTAGGTTTGCTTTTTCAGCTTATTTTCATTTCCAGTTTATGTCTCCTTTGGCAGCCATGATAGCTTGCAGCAATTAAAAATCTCGACTCAGGAAGATTCTCAGACATAAACAAGAATATTGCCATAGTTCTCAATCAAGACTTCACAGAGAAGCATTTTCAGTTTATTCTTAAAGTACAACTAACTCTTTTTACTATTTCCCGTAAACAGAAATTTCTGCCAATTCTCCCTAGTCTGCACATGGGGTGATTTTTGCTAAATGTAGTTGAACACTAGTATTGAACCAACCAACTTCTACTAAAGCTGCGGCATCAGTGTTGATTCCTCCCACACCCTGGTCTTTTGTATCTTAATCTCTCTTTTGGTTTCTGTATGGGTTTTACCTGAGACTGAGACATTATGTATCAAGAAGTTTGCTAGTGAAACATTTTAATGAGGAGACAAGAGAGAAAAAAATGACAGAAACACTGAAAAAAATCTTCAGCTGCTTCAAAAGTTTAATGACTGGTATCTTCACTAGCAAATATACATTTTTAAAGTGACTTTAGAAACAGTTCAAAATAATGCAAGAAGAAGAACTTTAGGATGTAATCATATATTTGGTATGTATTTGTTGAGTTTAATGTTACTTCCACTTAGAATTATTCAATGGAATAAAATATTTCTGAAATTCAGGGAAGCCCTATTTTATTACCTCAGACTGAGTTAAATTAGTATGCATAAATAACGTAGGTGAGTGAAGCTGAGCACAGATGAAATGAGAGAGTTACTAAGATAACTTTGAGGTCTGTATTTGTGATGAAAATAGGTAAGATTTATGGTAAAGTAATTCAATCAAATAATCTGAAGTGGTTAAAACGTATTTCATTCTAATGGGTTGTTATAAAATCTATAGATGTTGTCCAATTAAATGAAAAGCAAGCCATAGATTGTTGCTGAAGAGAAGAGAATAAAAGAAAAAAAAGAAAATGTCAGCTGCAGAAGATCTCATTTTGGAAGCCTACAATATGTTGATTGATAGGACTAGCATTTTTCAAGCTATGTCACAGCTGAAGTATAAAGCTGTCAGTGCACGTGATAATGATGGATGCTCTAAAAGATGCAAATAGCATGAAAAATCATTTCTCACATAATTTTGGAAGATGAGAGGAGTTGTGAACTGAGGGGAGAGGGGAGAGTAGGTCAAGCTTAACATTCAGCCAAGAGGAATGGGCAGCTGCCTTGCTGCTGTTTGAGTTGTTAATTACTATGCAAGTGAAACAATGAGTTATGCAGGCCTTCTGCAAATTTTCCCACAGAAATTTTATTGTGACTGGTGGTAAAAGAGAGGCAGAACTGCAGCTTCAGAATTAACACAATGCTGTGCTCTCCCAAAACAAATCCTTACAAAAGCAGCAAGTGCCAGGGGCCGCCAGTGCTTTCAGGAATGTGTTGCTTTAAGGACATGCTGTTTATTTCAGAGGTGACATTTACAGTATACCATCAATATTGGGGGTGTTTCAGTTAATTAGCCATTTTTATTAACACCAAAGTACAGTAAAACCCAGTACAGTTTACTCCATCCCACCAAAAATGTCAGCTTCATATGAGCTCACCCATGTGTTTTCAAGCCTAAGCCTGCATTTGCCTTTTATTTTATATGTGTTTTTCTTCAGTTTCAGTTTCCTTCTAGCAACTCCTAAACAGAGACTTTCTGACATCAGATCTTTACATTTGCCTGCATACTTCACATAGTTATGCCCTTCCCAAATTTGACAATAAGGTGATTGATAAAAATTGTAAGAAACACAACTAAACCTTTCACTAAATGTTTTACATTCAGTCTGATCTGTATCTGTAGGTTAAACTGCAAGCTGTTGGAGGCAAAGACTGTCTCTATTCCTGCTGTGCATACTGCTGAACATACTGTCACACTCCACAAAGTACAAATAATGAGCAATGACTATGGACCTTATTTTCTACTGCCTTCCATCTTATTGCTATTTACCTCCACACAAAACAAGTGTCAAAGAGGTGACATTAGCAAGCCCTGGGGTTCCTCAGCAGCTCAGCATGTTTTAAGTTGAACCCTCATTCATAAAAGAAGACAAAAATCTGAGTACTTCAGAAATCTTATCTAACCATTTTACTAAGTTGAAAACTGAATTTCTTAATGAGTTCTGAGTCAATCCATTTTATACCTTGTTTTGTTAAATTCTGGCACTGTTTATCAACAATCAGATTCTGGTCTTGCTGTTTCGAACCACCTTGTATCAGGTAATTCAAGAAAGCAATGTTTTAAATGAGTTTAGTTCTGATTTCCTTCACCCCTTTGGATTTCATCTGATATTCACGTCCAGATATTAGTAATATTTCATATTTGTTACTCAGCAGTATTATGCTATTTGGGACTTGTTCAAGTTCAAATTTAAAATTAATAATAACTCACTGTTGCTGGTGGTGGGTTCACATCTCTCTTTATGCTGGTGTTTTACTTCTACTGTTAAGACTGAAGGGATCCAAAGGTAAGTAGACTGAGAGAGAAATTTAACAGAACTTCTGCAAACCAATGAACATCTAAGCAAATCATGACCCAAAGGTGCTGTACTGGATTCAGACCAGCTCAAACAATACCTTCATGCCCAGGACAGATTAGGAAGACTTTTCCCTCACCACAATTAAAATGCACATAGACTCATAGAGTCATAGAACAACCAGGTTGGAAGAGACCCATTGGAACATCGAGTCCAACCATTCCTATCAAACACTAAACCATGTCCCTCAGCACCTCATCTACCCGTCCCTTAAACACCTCCAGGGAAGGTGAATCAACCCCCTCCCTGGACAGCCTCTGCCACTGCCCAATGACCCTTTCCATGAAAAACTTCCTCCTAATCTCTAGCCTAAACCTGCCCTGGCGGAGTTTGAGGTCATTCCCTCTTGTCCTGTCCCCTGTCACTTGGGAGAAGAGGCCAGCTCCCTCCTCTCTACAACCTCCTTTCAGGGAGTTGTAGAGAGCAATGAGGTCTCCTCTCAGCCTCCTGTTCTCCAGGATAAACACTCCCAGCTCTCTCAGACGCTCCCCTTCTTCTCCAGCCCCTTCACCAGCTTCGTTGTTCTTCTCTGGACTCGCTCCAGAGCCTCAACATCCTTCTTGTGGTGAGGGGCCCAGAACTGAACACAGGATTCGAGGAGCAGTCTCACCAGTGCTGAGTACAGAGGGAGAATCACCTCCCTGGACCTGCTGGTCACACCATTTCTGATCCAAGCCAGGATGCCATTGGCCTTCTTGGCCACCTGGGCACGCTGTTGGTTCATGTTCAGTTGCTGTCGACCAACACCCCCAGGTCCCTCTCCTCCTGGCAGCTTTCAGCTTTCCCTCTCCTCCTGGCAGCATCCTTTTTATCCTGTGGCCCCAGAGCTGTCCCCAGTGCGGAACAGAGTGGGACAACTCCGTCCCTCACCCATCTGGATGCACCCCAGGGCTCGGCTGCCCTCGGGGCTGCAAGACAAAGGTGGGCAAAGAGAACCAAGGACTACAACTCCCATGAGCCCTCGCGCGGCCCCATAGTATTCCCAAGATCCTTAAGTGATACAACTGCCCAGAAAGGGGATCTAGTGATTGCCCAGCATCTAAATTACCAGGCAATATGTACAGAACAGAGATGTGAAGCACTATGGTCAAGTAGAAAATTCCTGCTAATCTAAAACATGGTCCACATCCAGCTTTTCCCAGTAATGGTAGGTGACAGGCCAGAGCTGATCCAATGTGCATTTTAATTGGTGGCAAACTCAAGTAACAAGACATTGCTGCTCATCTGTCAAAGAAGGAAAAAAAAACGTAAGTAGTACTGTGTTTATTCTGTTATTAGGATATGTATTACACATATATGTATGTAAATTAGTTGGAGGTCTCTGGCATCAGGAGTAGAAGGTGGATTTTCCCCAACTAATTTCCTAATATATACATCTCTAGAAGAGAAACAAATGGGTAAAGATAACATCTCTGTGATCTGATGGAGGGAAGAAGACCCTGAGTCGTACTTAGAGCAACTTGATAAATTGATCAATGACAGCTAACATGCTTAGGGAAAAGTTCTCAGAGATAAAATGGCAACTATGTGTAATGATGATTTTCCTTCACTTCAATACTCTCAAAAAGTGAAACAGCCTAATGCAGGTTTTTCAGAGCAAAAATATGCCACTGACTTGAGAAAGCTTCTCTCTTATTTTAAACAGCTTCCTGAGACTTAAATGCTTTCATAGAGGTTTTCCCTTAAAGTGTGAAAAATAAGCAGTAAAATTTACATCAGGTCCCAGATTAGCAAACACCCATACACAGCATCTCCTCAGTCTTTGTTGTTTTTTTCTTTTAAATAACATCTATGTTAACAAAACCGAAAGGTTGCATTGTTTAAGGGTAGACTTTTGAAACTAAAAGGCCTCTAACCAATTTCTTATGACTGAAAGGTGGGTACAGTTTCATGTGTTGCAGAGTATTCATGTGCTGCTCAGGAGAGCACAGATTGCATTCCATCAAAGGCAATTTTTCAGAGGTTGTCCCTCCTTCTGCTTTCCACGAAAATGAATCTATACCATTTACATGGAGCGCTTAACCTTCAGACTGTCCTTACTAAAGCAACACTACTATTGCAGATACATGTTTACTTAGACAAATCTAATTTACCCTTTGTTAATGCGTGCTGTCTTTACTTGCTATATTACATTAAAGTAGAAATAGAGTTACAAAAAATTATCCTGCTTAAAATCATTCATAAGCTTTCATCAAGGGAATAAATTTACCAATTTCCCTCTTAGTTTATAACCATCCACTGTACTAACTTGACCTTTACCTAAACAGGGCTATAATTGCAGTTAAGATTATATAATTTACAATAACAACAAAAAATTGCTTTTGAGGAACTGCTACTGGGCATGAATGTCTCACAGCCATTAAATGCATCATTCATCTTGAGAAGAAAATTATTCTTATCCACGTCGACATTTTTAACATAAACTGTAGTACTCTCTGTTGGCACTTTTTTACGTACCCATTAATCTCAATAGTAAAGCATAAGTCTCACCCACCTATTCTCTCAAGTTTGGATGTCACTACTGTGTACAATAAAAATTGTATATTCATGAACTCCATTTGTTTTATGTCCTTCTCTCTGTCAAAGTCTCCCAAGCAGCATATGCTTTGCTCTGTGGAGAATAAAATCAAATTTGTCTGTCTTGTCATATTGTCATCAAAGTGATACTATCACAATTAGATTAACATTTTGTGAAGGAGCTGAAGGGAGGGAAAGGAAGTAGGAACACATTATAGAGAATCCCTGTTAACCCTTTCTCTAGCATAAACCCCTCTTTCAGTGGCACCCAGAGGTTAAGAAAGCAATCAGGACCTAAAATAAGCAGATCTGTCCAGCTACTGTAGTACTCCTCCTGGTCAGTAAAGTTACTTATAAGCCCTGCCAGGTATGTTTTCATCCACAAGTCTATCATTACTGGTGAGAACAATAATTGTTGGGAATGGAGCAATTCCTAGGCGTTTTAAACAAACCAGTGATAAGCAAAAGTGCAAGTAGCCAAATGAAACATGGTCCATCCAGTTCCTGCGAGCAAGCTGGGAGGATGTGCTTCAGCACAGTACACCAAGCAGTAAAAACCTCTGTGAGGCCAGTGGGAGCATCGTGGGTATGTCTGTCAGCCAGAAAATAAGAGTTTAAGAGTTTGCAAGAAAAGAAAAAAAATGCAACTAGTTTTGCTTGTTTGCTTTTTTCTGGGGAGGGGGGTACGGGGGATGATGATGCTTGACAAAAGGAACAAAAAACAGCCTGTTGTACACAGATGAAGAAATACTGTCTCCGAATTTGCTCATACTGTGCGGAGTTGCATTCCCCCCCCACCCCCTTCCAGTGTACAGAAAGTGTCCATGCAATGAATTATGCTTGCACAGGACAAAGATATGCATCTGTACAACTTATCTTCTTATTACAATTGCATCATCTGCACATTGATCTCCTTCTCCCAGGATTAATTCTAGCATGAGCAATCTCTGATACTTATTCTTCAAGACAGGCCTGCCAAGGATGTATTTTTTCTTCATTCTCCTGTATGTGAAGTTACCCACCAACCTGATAAATTTGACTGCTGGGCATACGTGTCGCAGCACACCTACTCTATCTTAGATTTTCTATGAAAGTTATCAACTGTTCTTATTGGGATTATTTCTTAAATGCATTTTCTGTAAAGCCAGGTGGTACAGTTACCATCATTTACATAATACTTAAAAAATAATAAAAAAAAAAATATAAATAAAGACATAAAGTAACTCTTATGCCTCCATGCAGAACACTACAGTGTTTTCCAGTGACAGAATTCAATGTTGCCCAAATCTCTGGGAAACAAATTTGATTCTCTCTAGTCAAATACATTCCTTTTCCTAGCCCTGTACCATTCTTATGTGCAAAAACTGAAGGACATCATCTCTTCTGTGTAAAAGAAAAATGGACAATCACCTAGGACTGATTCTTAGGTGCAACAAACTTACACATAGTAGACAAATAATATGGAAGCAAACTGTACATGCAAAGAGAGAGCAAATATTTTCTGTCCTACATTTTTTAAATTGTTGATTGTTTGAAGAGGGAGTCACAGGACAGACCAATGTGGATGGAGAGTTGGGAAAGGGAGGGGGAGTTCACACCAAAGGGATGACAAAGTAATGAATAGCAGTGCAAACAGAAGAGGCACTGGGGAAGGCATGTGCAGAACAACATACTGAGAAGAACTGTATTATAGTCACAAAACAAAAATCGTAAGGTCAAAGAGGAGGAGAAGAAACTTTGACTTTGAGATTTTGCAAAGGGGCAACTTTTGGTAATAAAGGCAGTTCCAACAGAGTGTAAAATTGAATGCCAACTGGAAGAGATTCAGAGACTTGGTGTTATTCTCCCTCTGTACTCGGCTCTTGTGAGACTGCACCTTGAATACTGTGTTCAGTTCTGGTCCTCTCACCACAAGAAGGATGTGGAGGCTCTGGTGCAAGTTCAGAGACGAGCAATGAAGCTGGTGAAGGGGCAGGAGAACAAGTCTTATGGGGAGCAGCTAATGGAACTGGAGTTGTTTAGCCTGTAGAAGAGGAGGTTGAGGAAGTTTATTGCTCTCTACAGCTACCCGAAAGGAAGTTGTGGAGAGGACAGAGTTTGCCTCTTCTCCCAAGTGAAAGGGGGCAGGACAAGAAGGAATGGCCTCAAGCTCCACCGCAGGAGATTTAGTCTGAACATTAGGAAAAAAAAATTCAAAAATAGGGTCATTGGGCACTGGAACAGGCTGCCCAAGGAGGTGGTTGATTCATCTTCCCTGGAGGTGTTTAAAAGATGAGTGGATGAGGTGCTGAGGGGCATGGTTTAGTGTTTGATAGGAATGGTTGGACTTGATGATCCAGTGGGTCTTTTCTAAACTAGTGATTCTGTGAACTCAAGGTAATGGTAATACACTACCTGTCCACTTAATTTAGAACTAAATGGAAAGTGAGGAGGCAAGCAGGATGGGGAGGATGAGTTTTAGAGATACCCCTTCTTCTGTATTGGCACAGGAAGAAGTTAGAAGATAGTGACAAGTATGGGAAGAAAATTAGAGGAAGGGAAGAGGTGAAAGAATAACGGTATCTGTCTGGGCTGATCTCATGAGTGCCCTCAACTCTCACTGAAGTCAATAGGATTTAAGGGTGTTCAGCACTTTCCAGGGTCAGGCCATGTATCACTTAAAAATAACTCACCAACATTAAAAATCATTAAAGAAACTAATGCTCATTAACTAGCAATAGACCACTAAGAAAAGATCAATAGTTGTATCAAAAATCATCTTACCTATTACAGTATAGGCATACTCTACTTGATGACAGTGAAGGATAGTGACGCTGAATGATAGGTCACCAATGACAGTGAATGGGAAAGGCTGCTTCTTAATTAATCAGGACAGTATAAGCTAAGAATTCCATTTAACAGGAATAAATTTAGGGGCCTAACCAGGTGATTAGGAGGAATGATGTTCTGACTCTGGGTGAAATAAAATTGTGGGTTAAGAAAAAATACAACGAACATCCTTTTTAGTTTTCTATTTTTTTCAGAACAGAGTGCTCTATTTCATCTCACATTTTTCATGGTATTGCATTTCTTTAATTACCTTTTAATAACTGGAGCAAATTTGTAATCAGGCAAGCTGATTCTGAGCCTGCCAAAGGAAAGGATTGTCTGGTGTGTCACTAATGTGTTGTTCTGCCTAAACTGAGTGGAATTTGTTTTGCAGCCCTTGTTATTAAAAGCTTTTAGAATGTTTAACTAGAGTTGTGGTTTGTCCTGTTCTGGCTTCAAGGCTATTATTTGGTAGCGTATGAACTGTCAAGGCTTACATGGCTTGAACGGTGTATATAAGTACTGCAGAACTGGGCTCGAGTCATGAGTGTATTTTCTTTTTTTCTCATTCATCTGTGGATTCCTTTTACTTCAGGATCTGCATGTGTGAAATCACGGAGACCTTCAAGTGCCGAACACCTTCTGCAGCCTTTAAGAAATTACCTCACAGCAATTTTAAGAAAAAAATAAAAGCAGCACAATCTTATCTGCATTCCACTGATACATAATGAACCTCCCCATCTGACTGAATTTATTGTAATCCCTATAAACCTAAACCTCCAAGAATTCCAGTGCCTTATGCATCTCTCCTCTTTTAATTTATGAGAAGTTGATAATGTGCCATCTGGAGGTTTCACTGCCATTGGGAAGCACGTTCAGCCCACAGTAGAGGCAAGTCATGCCAAAAGGAGAAAGAAAAGAAAATTCAAGGGAAAGAGAAGATCTGGCTTCAAGGAATAAATGTCATGAACTCAAAAAGATAAAAACCGCTTTTTGAAAAAAATCAGTTTTAACTTGCACGATTGACACATACACAAACCAAGGTCTCAACCTACGGACGTCAGCAGCATTACAGGGCAATCTTTACACAAGGACAAAATGTTCTTGAGCAATTATTGCTGTGTATTGGACCCAAGCAGGCTTTTCCTCAGAACTATAGTCATTTCAGGGGTGCTGCTTCACGTCTTTTAATTTTCCCTGAACAAACAAATTTATTGTGGTCATTTCAAGAAAGTTTTCAGTTCACATACTTTTCCTGTGAGACAACAAAGGGTTTGCTGGTTGGAGTTTTTAGGCTGATTGGCTGATCGTCTACATACAGGTCTTCAGAGGACTGAGGCCCATTTTATTTATTGGAAAAAAAAAAAGCCTGGCTTTGTTTTTATTCTTTTTATTAAGTTACTCCAACATTGAAAACTGTACATCACCAAAGTCATAATCACTAACCTATGAGGAGAGCAATTCAGCTCTCAGGCTGGATCAAATCAACAAGTTAGACACAGTACTGAAAAGCATATTGGATTACAAAACATGTTAATTCATCCTATTAATACTAAAATAATCAATGCTAACACAATAATAAATATACTCCCTAAGACATACTAAAGAGAACATTAAGAATGCAGCTGTTCATTCATTACATGTACCAATTAAAGAATATATTAATATTGAAACAAACTCATCGTCTAACATGTCCACAGAACCAGTTATAAAGTTTCCTCTTCAAATAGTTGTTCTTCCTCTTCATGGGTGAGCAAATCTTTGTCTCCCAGTCTCTGTTACCAACAGAGCTACTGAGATAGAAATGTTAGCAGCCCTGTCTAGCTGAAGGATCTCCTGTTGATCAGAAGGTAGAGAAGAAAGCTTCAGATAGTTGATCAAAACCAGGATCCCTATTCCAATACACCATTTAATTTGACTATGGAACTTTCTCACTGACATTTTCTTTATGAATACTTCACTAGTGTGGACACTAACTTCTACAGAAACATCGTTAGTGCAAAAAATTGCAGTTCACAACAGGACTGAGACATTTCCAGCAGGTTAGGCAAAGGTTATTTTGGGGTAGCAGCAGTGTGAGTCTTCCAAGCACTGTCCCTAGTGTCTTCCAGCAGTGAAACTATGCAACATCTTATCCCTGTTTATTACTGTTCACAGCCCACAGACTCAGTGCTTGTACAGCAGGATGAGCTGCTACTCTCAGCTTCTCCCTCAATGCCCAGCACAGGCCCAGTGTGGCACTGCTGGCCAGAGGAAGAGCCAGGGGCAGCAGGTGCCTGATCTGCCTCATTTCCTTCCACACTCCTTACCTCCTGGGTAAGTAACAGTTTCTCCAGCAGTGGTGGGGAGCTCAGGGAAGGTGGGGCAGGTTGACTCCTGCAACTCCTTGCTTTGATGAGGGAGAGACTGAGAAGCTACAGTGGGAACCAGCTTGGGGAGCTGCTCTGCCAATGCCAAGGAAGGTGGGCTCTAGCTAGAGGAGTCTTTAGTATTGAATATAGCCACGATTTCATGGCTTGTCCCATTGGTCTGATCTGACTTCCCCGATGCATCCATATTAGAGACTCTGCATGAGAAATCTTCCTTGAAATGTCTATTGAACCAAGACAGCAACTTGCCTGCTCTTCTCTGAGAATTTCACCCACATGAGACACAAAGTAAACTATGCCTACCCACTAAACTCCAGCAATACTAAAGAGATTTTTAATTCTTCGCAGAAAGGGTCACTGGGCAGTGGCAGAGGCTGCCCAGGCTGGGGGTTGAGACACCTTCCCTGGAGGGGTTTAAGGGACAGGTGGATGAGGTGCTGAGGGACATGGGTTAGTGTTTGATAGGGATGGTTGGACTCGATGATCCGGTGGGTCTCTTCCAACCTGGTGATTCTATGATTCTATGATTCTATGTCCAGTCAAATTCAGAATAGAACGTATTGCCCTTGGACCAATTTGTATTTTGAAGACTTTGGAGTTCGCAAGTTTCACTTTCCCTCTTCCAGACACTAAAAAAAGAAAAATCAGATTACAAGATCATAGTTGGTCTTCTTTTCATTTTAATGCATTTTGGGTGACACTATGTCACCAATCCACAGAAGCTATAAAGAAGAAGATATAAAAAAATATCTTGACCTCCCAGCAAAATAATCTGAGCATAAATCTCTTAGGGAAACTTTCCCACTCTTCTGGAAGTGGACACACTGTTCAACAAAGAGCACAAGATTCACCAGGACAGAGACAAAGCAATAAATGACCAGCATAGTTGAACAGATAGCAGATAATTTGTTCAACTAAGGCAACCCTGGTTTCCTGTCCCTTCTCCTGCCCTTATCATTGGATAAATCACAGAAGCAGCCAGAGCAGGTCACAGGCATTGCTACTGGTAGCAAGGAGGATCCATGGGATCTGTGCTGTGGGGGCTGGAAACTTAATTCTTTTAATGTCAACTATTATGTGTGTTACTTTCCTCATTGCACAAATGAACCAAAGGAACATGTCAAAACAAAACAGGGTACCTGTAAATAGTTCCCAGTTCACACATTGACTTTTATCTGCCTAAGATCTGATAACACCTCTATGTCCAGTGACCGAGTCATTGCAACTGCCCTGGTAACTCTAAATGACACCATTCAGGAACAGAACACTCTTCCATGCTCAGCCAAGGCCTAAAAAAAAAAAAAAATAGAAGACTTTCATTCTTTCATTTATTTCCATGGCTTTTTGATCTTGGAAAAAGCAGTTCAACACCTACAGAATACCTTCCCTAAGGAGATAACTGTACAAGCAAAGTTCAAGTATCCCATCATCGATTGCATGTGTTTCATGCTAAGCTCCTTCCACTATAATGCACTTTCTACAATAGCTGATAGATTTTTTCCAGTCTTCCTCTGGGAGTCCTAAATGCCTTTGCTAGAACATTGCTAAAGAATTGTAAAAGCTGTTTTTCTTTCCTTCATTGACAAAACTCAGTTCTTGAAAGAAATACTTCAAAATCTTTAGAAATACTTTATAACACATATTGAATCTCTTAAAAAGAAGTAAGTAGTGCAAACAGTAGAAATACAGCTGGTGGTACAAGAATAAGCTAAATTGCAGTAGCAATTTGTTTTTCTAACCTCATGATATGCAATCACATATTGTGTAAACCTGAATCAAAATTCTCTGTGTACACTCTTATCAACCACTATGTTTATTCTGATACAGAGGCCTTCATTCTACCAAGCACCTCTGTCCAGAAAAGTATTGACATTTGTGCTTAAATTTAAATGTAAGTCTCATTCAGTAGGATGTAAAGGACATTTAAGAACCTGTATGCTTAAAAAGAGACTGACAGAGGGCATATCCAAGTCAGAATTTTATTAATGTTCCCTGAAGGTTATATAAGATCAAATGGATAGATTGACTTGGCATTGTATTGCAGTGACTTTGTACAGTGTTTGGGAAAATGAAACCATTAATGAGCTATCACCTGAATATTTTTTCCTTGACACTCTTGGTAATAAAATGTGAAATGCTTTATTTCCCCAAATGAGGTCAGCACACATGTGGATAATTGCCTGAAACAACATAATTTTTGTTTAACTTGTTTAATTGTCTTGGTAACTTGTTTGTTCAAAATCAATGTCCAGTACAAAAAAAAAAAAAATCCTGTGGTTTGACTTGTAAGAAGCCCTGGCTTTCATGATTAATATTGCTGGCAGTCCTCTGTTAACCGGACTTAATGAACAGATAACAAAAAGTAGTTGTTCCTGCTTTTCCATTAAAATAATCTGGAGTTATGAGAATATCATCTTATTTAACTACTTCATCTCCAGGGATGCAGAGTGGATTAATATTCCTTTCCTATATTTCTATTTATCTGTGCTTTCATCCCTTATTTTGTCATCTGTCATAGAACCAGCTGAAGAATCAAATACCTGAATCGTATTATGATAACTATTTGGTGTTATTAATTATGAGGGGAAAAAACACATAAGCAGGCAAAGCATAGGAAACTGGAGAGAATCCTGAAAATATTGACAAGAGTCCCTATATGAATATACCAATAAAACCAGTGTGCAGCCACAGCTTGGTATTTTTTTACATCTTTAGTACTAGATCAAGAATTTTTTATTTCTTCTACTTAAAAAAGCAGAGTCTGCACCTTAACACTTTAATATTTGATTATCAAGCTCTCCACTTGGAACTCTCCACTTGAATTCCCAGCTGGAAGTGCATGCAACATCTGTGTGTGTACTCAGCAGAAGGAGGCTAGCATGCTGGGCAGTACATGAGTCCTCTTAACCATCTCACAGGACTGGATCTGTATCCCAAGATCCAGCGCATAAATGTTGCCAGATCTGCATTTATGCTCAAGTAAGTGTCCAACTTCTCAGGAATTGCCAAGAAAAGATCACTGACAACTCTTTTCAGTGAAATCCAAATTTAGGCTGATAGGCAAATCCATTGGTATCAAGGGAAGAGATTCCACATTTGCATACATAATTTTGAAGAGTTTTGTTCACCAACTTGCTCCAATTGAGACTTACATTCATAACTCTGTATCACTTTAGAAGAGGTTTTAATCTCTTATTTTGACTGGATCACGTTCTGATTATTCTCACAATAGTGGATGGGGTAAGGAAACAGCGGACACTGCCATGTGGAACAATTACATCATGTACAATCAGACAAGAAAGAAAAAGGAAAAGAAAGCAACTAAATCAACACACTGTGCATCCATTCATTTTACTGTGCCATTCAGCATATGGTCACTCATGTGATCAAGACAGTAACTGGCGGTTTTCCCAGTTAATCCACCTCTTTTCTTTTCTCTTTGTCCTCTGTTGTAGCACAAGTCTTTCCGCAAGATTTCAGGTTGTGATCCCCTGGGAGAATGAATGGTTCTTATTAAGTGTCTGGAAAAAACAACAGCATATTAGTGCATTGTGACCAATTATGATGCTGTCTTAATCAAATAAAAGATCACAAAAAAACCCCAACCCCATGCTTGAAATCAACTTACATATTTTTTCTTTCTTTTTCTGTCTCTCTCTCTTTATATAAATTACCAATGGAATGAAGTCCTATGGCTGTAACAGCTGTCTTAATAAAGGAAGTAACTTCTGAAAGACTAAGGTTTTTTTCCTGAGGTTTAGTAGTTACAATGATTTGAACTGACTAATACTTTACGGAGCTTAGCTGTGAATCAGTCACTGCAAGTAAAAGGCACGCAAATGTTCCTATGCATCCTCTTCTCAATTATATTTCTGAGGTCATCCACTTGATTTTGATATCTATTCAGCATTACATATTTGAAGCGTAGACAAAAGAAGTCTAGACATTCATAATGTCCTGTCATTTTTTTCACACTATTGATTAGTATAGATGCACCTTCAAAACACAGAAGGCTATTATGCTCAGTAAAGACTGAATTCTATGTTGATGCAAATATATTTAGCTTTAACTAATATTCACTACATAAATATATTTTTCTGTACTCTGTGGATGGGTATGATGAGAGAGCCAAACTGTAGAGCAGGTTGGCAAACTCCGTTTCTGTGGAAAAGATCAAGAAAAATGAGTATTTCCCAACATGTGTACACCAGGTGGCTGAAGGTCTTTGAAGAATATGGAGAACAGTACTGTTCAAACACCTTTTTATTTTAACCTTTTTTTTCCTTCCTTTGTGTTGTTTCATTATCCGGTAATAAATTAGTAAAGGTAGGAGGCTTTGTTTACACACCTGAAGTCCAAGAGAAAGGCAATTCCCAAAGATACATTCTACCTGAAATGTTCAAGGACATGCAGCTGACACAGTGGGCCTCTGACTGCAAGACAGACAGCTCCAGGCCACAAAGCTGCTGTATAAAACTGTCTACATCTACCTAAATTAGAACTGACAACCAGCCCTGGTTTTATAATGCTGAGTTCTCAACTTTTGGACACTAAAACCTATCCAGAAAAGGAAACAGTATCATTTTTTTAATTTTTCTTTTCTTTTTTTTTGCTTTTGGGCATTATTTCTTCTTCTGTTTCTTCCCTTTTTAAAAATACATTTTCCTCCATTCTTCTTGAAGAAAAGCCCTTTAAACATTTAATTCTAAAAAAAATGCAATTGGAAATTTATGTGTCAACTGCACTTGAATAAGATAATGTGTTTTCACCCAAAATAGAGATTGTTAAGGATTGTTAATAATAAATCTCTTCATTAAATAGAACCTGTAGGTAGAACAGAGGACTTGAAGAAAGATTCCTGGAGTTGCTTTTCAGATTTTGCTGAAGTATCACTCCTAATGAGCTGATGAAGACCAACGTTTCAAAAACAGCTACTAATTTTATGTGTTAGATTTCAACCTTCTCCAGAAAGGGAATAATTTTGAGGTTCTCACTAGCCATAACTCCTCATAAACTGGATGTCTAGGGCATCTGAACACAAGGACTTAAAATCAACTGATTTTATCTTTTTAACACATATGTCATAAGTATTTTAATTCCTCAAAGATTAACATCCATGTTTTAAGACAAAAATATTATATCGAAATTCACTAAATATCTGTTAAAAACTGCCATGCAGTTTGACGGGTTGAAGACCACAGACTGAAGAACCTGGCTGCCTGTGAACACAAATTCCAATCCAAGAACTTCTGAAAATTAACACTATGACTTTCCAGCTTTCTTCAGTAACTGATAAATGACTTTACAGATAATTTGGATCGATATTATTTCATTTTATTTTGGTTTGGGTTTTTTTTGCATTTTGAGCACATTTCTGCTTATGCAGATGTGCTCTTCATTTGGCTGTAATAAATAATAAACTAGAAACAAACACTCCTCATAGTTCTCTTTAAGGTTTTGGTGTAACAGCTCTGTCACAGCTATTTGGTTTTCAGGTGTTAGCCTATGACAACCTTGTTTTAAAAATGAGCAAAATATTCTGGGTGAAGTCTTTCATTACTCTGTTCTGCAACATAGTTTGTTAGTGAGCCCAGAGTAGTATCTAAAATAGTGTAAATCATCAGTTTTTAATCTGGCAGGAAGTGGATAGTGGCCCATTAAACTTTCGTAATTAAATTTCCCCTGCACTCCCCCGTAGAACCATTATCTGAGCTTTCTAATTAACACAAGAGGAGGGAGTCAGTTCAGAGTGATGGGATCTATAGCCATCCCCTTTCATTTTAATGACCTTTAATAAACTTTTATTACTATTGATATTGATAATTATAATACACCCTTTCCACTGCAATGTGATTATAAGGGCCTTGTCAAAAATTGAAAAATTCTCCCTCAAAGTTGGAGCACGGTAAATGACTGTGTCCTCAAACACCCATAATCTGGAGCCAACAACATCAGAGGGGTAAAAAAAGAAAAAGTGTAGGCAGGTAAGGTGCAAATGTCCTCGCTCATGTGGTCACCAGCAGGTTATGCCTTGGTCCTGGTTAGCAACAGACCTCTGCTCTCACAGCAGGGCTTCCCCCAAACAGGCTGACATGAGTGCTGAATCATGAGGTGGTTTTCATGACAGATAACCACAAGGAATTATGCAGAGTTCATTTAATTTATTTTACTTCCAGCCTTACAGAGGTCAGACACTAGAGAGGCAGATTAACAACTATGACATATTGTTTTCCTTAGATTTGTCATCAGTGGCTTTGATATCAACTAAATATTCTTACATGGAGCTTTTACTGGTTTGTTAACAATTCTAACCTTGCTGCAGCCTCAGTACTGGAAGAAGGGTAACATTGTGCTCATTTTTAAAAAGAGTGTAAAAGATGACCCCGCAAACTACTGACCTGTCAGCCTCACATCTGAGACTTTGAAGATCATGGAACAGACACTCCTAGAAGCTCACATGGAGGACGGGGAGGGATTAATAGCAAGCAGTACAGCTTCACCAGGGGCAAATCCTGTATGACCAACTTAGTGGCTTCTATGATGGGGTAACCAGCAGTGGACACAGGTAAACCAACAGATGTGATCTATCTAGACTTCTGTAAAGCCTTTGACATGATCCCCATTAACATCCTTCTCTCTAAATTGGAAAGATATGGATTAGATGCATGGACTATTCAATGGATAAGAAACTGTCTGGATGGTTGTATTCAAACAGTAGTGGACAATGGCTTGAAGTCCAGATGGAGATCCATGACTAGAGGTGTCCCTCAGGGCTCCATAATGGGACCAATATTATTTAATATCTTCTTCAATGATATTGACAGCAAGATGGAGTGCACCCTCAGCAAGTTCACAGATGACACCAAGCTGAGTGGTGTAGTTGTCACACCGGAAGGACAGGATGCTATCCAGAGGGACCTGGACAAGCTGGAAAAGTGGGTCTGTGAGAACTTCATGAGGTTCAACAAGGACAAGTGCAAATTCCTCACCTGGGTCAGGGCAATCCCCAATTTCATCATATGATGGGGGATAACATGATTGAGAGCTGCCCTGCAGAGAAGGACTTGGGGATGCTAGTTGATGAGAAGTTCTACACACGCCTGTGATGCGTGCTCACAGCCCAGAAGGCCAACCATATCTTGGGCTGCATCAAAAGAATTGTGGCCAGTAGGTCGAGGGAAGTGATTCTGCCCCTCTATTCCTCTCTCGTGAGAATTCATCTGGAGTATTGTGTCCAGTTCTGGAATCCTTAACATAAGAAGGGTATAGAACTGTTGGAACGGGTCCAGAGGAGAGTTACAAAGATGATCAGAGGGCTGGAGCACCTTCCATAGGAGGACAGGCTGAGAGAGTTGGGTATGTTTGGGCTGGAGAAGTGAAGGTTCTGAGGAGATCTTATAGCAACCTTCCAGTACCTGAAAGGGACCTACAAGAAAGCTGGAGTCTTTGTATAAAGGCTTGTGGTGACAGGACAAGGGGGAATAGGTATAAATTGGAGAGGGGCAGATTTATTCTTGATATAAGGAAGAATTTCTTCACAATGTGAGTGGTGAGACATTGGAACAGGTTGCCCAGGGAGGCTGTGTTCAAGGCCAAGTTGGATGAGGACTTGGGCAGCCTGATCTATTGGGACATCCATGCCCATGGCAGGGAGGTCAGAACTAGATGATCTTTAAGGTTCCTTCTAACCCAAACTATTCCATAATTCTGTTATTCTATGATACTAGAAGATCTGATGGGTCCCTTCCAACCTAGTTGTTCTATGATTCTATGATTCTATGATTCTACTGCAAATCTTATATCTTAGCCATCCTCTGTCATGTAAGCAATTATGTTCCCATCAGCTTACAGTGGTATGTATTAATACCACTTGAATGAGATGAGAAAGCTGAGCACTGGCTGTCCTTCTCCCTGCTGGGCATAAGGCATAAGGTTTCCTGCACTGCAAAACAGGAACAAAACCTGCATCTGTTTACAACTTTCTTGGCACAATAGCTCCAGGGCAGGTATGGATCCCTCTTGCCAAATGCACAGAGAACCTCACAAAGTAGTTCTAGGTAAGGACAATTTTACTACCAGGTGTTCTTGATTTTAGATCTGAGCTTTATGACTCATTAAAGCTGAATGCGCTGATGCTTTGGAGAGGTTTTGAATTTGGATCCAGAAGTTCTAATTTGGGACCATCTTCAGTTTTTAGTAATTTTTCCTTCTGGCATGTTACGAATATTGAGATGATTAGTGTCAAACAAAACAAATTGTTTACATAACTAGAGGTACTAAATAAAGAAAAAAAAAGCAGATATAATGACAGAAAACTTATTTGAAAGGTACTAGAAAAAATATATAATTATTTATTCAAATATAAAGGGTGAAAACTTGGTTTTCAAAGTCTGTGATTCAGAGAGGTGAAGTCACAGATGAAACATATTGCTTAAAAAAAGAGTCACTCTATAAATAGTCAAGTCATTGAATGTTAACTGCAAAATACTTAGCAGTTAATATAATTGTAAAACATGAAGAATGCATTTCCTCTAAGAGTATGAAATAGAAATCTTCAATTAATAGCAACACCCAGTCACACTTGGTGGAATCTTACATTTAGAGTCATTAAAAAGCAGTCATTAAACTGTATTACGGAACTTATTAAAGAGATGGTGTTTACTTCTGTTGTTTGAACTACTAATGAACTAACGATTAGCGTTTGAACTCAAGTTCTCCAAATGTGATCAAAAAAGATATCTCTATACTTGCCTCTTTTCAGTGACTTCAATGCATGTGTTTGAAGCTTGCGAGTGAACTTTGAATTTCCCTCCCCAGGACTAACCAAGCTTATTTCTGAAGTTCAGTGGTATGCAGGTAGGCATGAACTGTATGAAAGAGGAAAGAAATTTCTTCATCAAAAAAGTATGCAATAAAATTTGACATTTGCTGTTGAAGTCATTACATGGTCTGTGTGAAAGCAGTAGTAGGTAAATTTTGACCAACACAGCATATAGATACACAGGAGAAAAGCTACAGCCAAGAGCGCGATCACAGGACGGGAACCAGCTGCCTGGATTTTGCCTTCTTAAAAACTAACAAGGAAAAGCATGAGGAGAGCTCCTGTGTGAGTTACAGTGTTAGGGATGTAACAAAACACAGTTGAATGGTCAGCAAACATAATTTGTTCCTGTGAGCAATGACCATATGAAACTCAACTAAACATGTACTGAAGACATCTTTACTACCACCCGTTGTAATTATTGCTGCCCTTAGTGTGGTGTGCCCATGAGAGGGGAAGCAGATCTGCAGAGAGGCTTTTCTGAGAGCACACGCAGGAGAAGAGATACATGATCACATTGTCTGGATTTGGGGGAATGTTATACTGGGCTCAGATAGATCTTAAATGAGCAGTATCACAGTTCGTTCAGTATTTTTTTCTATTTTAAATCACGTGGAGTTGTCTTCTAAGAATTGCTAGACATTAATGTTTCAGAAGATACCTGCCAAAATGGTAGATACTCACAAATGGACTCAGATCCACATTTCTGACCTTGTCTGCTGATCAGTTTATGTCTTAGATATGAAGGTGCAAAGTCCTCATCAATTTTGTCCACATCAATTTCTAATTTTATCATTCTTCAAAAGTTATTAAACCAATCCTTCAATATTAGTCACCTGTTTTTTCCTACATATCCTGCATCTTTGAGTTTCACAGATGAATTAGAAAAATGAGAAAAGGGTAACCAGGTTACAGAATTTCCTGAATATTATGAAAACTAGCTATATTTTTCATCCAGTGTAGATGATGAGTATGACTTATGACCCACCAATGTATTGATTTGCATCCTTGTCTCCATTGCTGTATTTCAGGGAGTGATGGGTCTGTAAAATGCAAAATTCCACCTTGCAGAATGTTGTATTAGAGAAGATTAATTAGAAAATTTTCACCAGTTCATTCATATATGACAGGATGCAATATGTAATTATATTAATTTGGGAACATTTTATAATATATGACCAACATATACAGATATATATTTGTGTATTAACACAGAAATCACGTATTTTATATTTTTATTTCATATAGATTCACAGATAACTTTGCATGAAGTGTGTGTATGTACAGATATATACGTGGTAAAAATTCAAAGAGCAAAACATGAAGACAAAACAAAAAAGGCAGTGAAAACAAGAGAAGAAGAAGGAGAAGAGAAAAAATAAAATCTTTCCAGCATTCTAGGACATAGAAACATACCTCCAACCTCTTCTTTACTTCTCTAACTCTTTCTTGTTTGCTCTCTTGTCTGCACTGAAGAAGTGCAGACAGTCCTGCGTGATAAAATTCCAACAACAGATATCAAATCTGTTTATATATTTCTCATTTTTTTCTATAAGTATTTGAAAAAATAGATGGTAATCAGGTTCCCATTAATAGGCTGCTTGACTTTAATAAGGCTGTGCAATAATTTACTGATAAGAATTTAGGCAAAGTCAGGAAGAACACTCCAAGAGAGGAAACATCTGTGATAAAATCACCAAGCAGTCTTTCTAAGCATGTACCAAGTTCAAGGTCTGTGATAAGCCACCTGGCTATACTTCCACACTTCGATAACCCCAAGCTGGTATTACATTGTTTGGCCAGGGAAGGTCTTGTTGCTGGGTGCTGAGCTGATAGGCTTATGGCTCTCTCTGTTATGAGACACAAGAATATTTGAATATCATGTTGGCAAAACATGTACAGAAAGACGTGAGGATGGGAATCGTAAAAAGGAAGGCTGATAGTAACCAATGATTCTATGACTTTGCAAGTGAGGAACTCTGTTTTTCTTCTTTAGAGTTGTCCTTTACTTCTGAGAAGCTTCTGTGGCAAAACCCAGCCACAATGCATACTTCAAAACTCTGGGTTTCTGCCTTTAGAAAGTAAATAGAGTATGTGAGTCAGTTGTAGGAGACTCCCTGCTGAGGGGAACAGAGGGTCCAATATGCTAAGTAGACCCTACCCTTAGGGAAGTCTACCGCCTTCCAGGAGGAGCCCAGGTTAGGGATAACACTAGGAAATTCCCCAATCTGGTAAGGTCCTCAGACCATTCATTACTGCTCTTCTACATGAGAGGTGACAAAGATGCAGTGCATAGCCCAAGGGTGATTAAAAGACAATTCAGGGCCTTGGGACAGCTAGTGATGGGAATCTTGAGCCTAGGCATTTTTTTCATCCCTCCTTCCAGTTGTGGGCAGTAATATTGTCATGATCAGACAGGAACAGTCTATTAATATATGGTTTTGTGGCTGGTGTCATTGTAATAACTTAGGGGGTTTTGACAATGGCATGGCCTACAAAGCACCAGGTGTACAGATATCACATGGGAACCACCTTTCTCAAAGGAGGAAGAGGGTCTTTGCTCAGGAGTTTGCAGGGCTCATTGTCAGAGTTTTAAGCTAGATATGAAGGAGGATAATATCAGGCTTGCCTATGACAAGCTGTGGGAGAACACACAATGATTGGAAGGATGTGGTGCTGGTATGGGCCCTCCACCTGCTGCCTCAGGGCCATGCTGGGGGTGCCATGCCACAGTTGAGATCTGAGGTGGGCTGGGGTTTCCTGAGGTAGTAGGAGCCAGCAAGAAAACTTCCACAGAACACCTTAAGGGAAATAAGGGGTGTTCCACTAAGAAGGTGCTACAGCCAACAGCCCAACTGAAGTGTCTCTAACCTAGGTAATAGACACTCCAACCTGAGGGGATGCAATACTGGACCTGATGGTCACCAATGCAAATGAACTCATCAGTGATGTCAAGACGGGAGGCAACCTGAGCTGCAGTGATCATGCATTGGTGGAATTCAAGGTCCTGAAGGATATGGGACGGCTGAGGAGTACAGTCAGGACCCTAAAATTTAGGAAAGCAAAATTCCAGCTCTTCAAGGAGTTAGTCAATAGGACTCTCTGGGATACGGTCCTCAGGGACAAAGGAGTAGAACTAAGCTGGCAAATATTTAAGGATGATTTCCATAAAGTGCAAGAGAGCTCAGTCCCCATATGTAGGAAACAGAACAGAGAAGGGAAGAGTCCAGTGTGGCTGAGTTGAGACCTGCTGGTCAAACTCAATAACAAGAGGGAACTGCACAGGCAATGCAAGCAGGGAAGGGAACCTTGCAAGAGTATAAGGATGCTGCCCAGTTGTGTAGGGATGGGGTCAAGAAAGCTAAGGAGCAGTTGGAGCTGAACTTGGCAAGGGAAGTGAAGACTAAGAAGGGCTTCTACAGGTATGTTAACCAGAAAAAGGAGATTAGAGAATGTATAACCCAACTGATGGAAGCAAATGGTGACCTCGTAACAATGGATGAGGAGAAGGCTGAAGTATACAGCATTTTTGCCTTGGTATTCACCGACAACTGCTCCCCTCACCCCTCCTGGGTCAACAGACAACAAAGTGGAAACCAGAGCGGTAAAGCACGTCCCACTGTAGGGGAGGATCAGGTTCACAACCACTTGAGGAACCTGAACGTATATAAGTCTATGGGACCTGATGAGATGCATTCCAGAATACTGAAGGAATTGGATGCTGTGCTGGCCAAACCACTCTATGATATTTGAAAACTCATAGCATTTCAGAATCATAGAACAACCAGGTTGGAAGAGACCCATTGGATCATCGATTCCAACCATTCCTATCAAACACTAAACCATGTCCAAAAGTAATCCAAAATGACTAGAAGAAGAGTAACATTGTGTCCATTTTTTAAAAGATGACTCTGGGAACTACTGACCTGTCAGCTTCAACTCTGTGCCTGGGAAGATTTTGGAACAGATCTTCGTAGAAGCTATGCTAAAGCACGTAGAGGACAGAGAGGTGATTAGAGGCAGCCAGCATGGCTTCAGGAAAGGCAAACCCTGTCTCACCAACCTGCTGGCTTTCTATGATGGGGTAATAACATCAGTGGACATGGGAAAAGCAATAGATGTAATCTATCTAGACTTCTATAAGGTTCCCCACATCCTTTTCTTTAAATTGAAGAGATACAGATTTGATGGGTGGACTGTTTAATGGATAAGGAATTATTTGGAGGGTCATATTCAGAGTGTACTGGTCAACAGCTCAATGTCCAGATAGAGGTCTGTAACAAGTGGTGTCCCTCAGGAGTCCATACAGTGCTGTTTAATATCATCATCAATGACAGAGACAGTGAGATCAAGTGTGCACTGAAGAAGTTTGCAGATGACACCAAGCTGAATGAAGTAGTTGTCACACTGGAAGGACAGGATGCCATCCAGTGAGACCTGGCCAAACTTGAGAAGTGGGCCTGTGAGAACCTCATGAGATTCAAGAAGGACAAGCGCAAGTTCCTACACCTGGGTCAGAGCAATCCCCAATTTCAGTATATGATGGGGGAACATGATTGAGAGCTGCCCTGCAGATCATAGAATCATAGAATAACCAGGCTGGAAGAGACCCACCAGATCATCAAATCCAACCATTCTTATCAAACACTAAACCATGACCCTTAGCACCTCTTCTACCCATCCCTTAAATACCTCCATGGAAGGTGAGTCAACCACCTCCCTGGGCAGCCTGTTCCAGTGCCCAACAACCCTTTCTGTGAAAAAATTTTTCCTAATGTTCAGCCTAAACCTACCCTGGCAGAGCTTGAGACCATTCTCCCTTGTCCTGTTCCCTGTCACTTGGGAGAAGAGGCCAGCACACTCCTCTCTATAACCTCCTTTCAGGTAGTTGTAGAGAGCAATGAGGTCTCCCCTCAGCCTCCTCTTCTCCAGGCTTAACAACCCCAGCTCTCTCAGCCATTCCTCATAGGATCTGTTCTCCAGCCCCTTCACCAGCTTCATTGCTCTTCTCTGGACTCACTCCAGAGCCTCAACATCCTTCTTGTGCTGAAGGGCCCAGAACTGAACACAGGATTCAAGGAACGGTCTTCTTGGCCACCTGGGCACACTGCTGGCTCATGTTCAGTCGGTTGTCAACCAACACCCCCAGGTCCCTCTCCTCCAGGCAGCTTTCTAGACAGACTCCTCCTAGTCTGTAGCACCACATAGGGTTGTTGTGCCCCAAGTGCAGGACCTGGCACTTGGCCTTGTTAAACCTCATGCCATTGGACTCTACCCAGTGGTCCAGCCTGTCCAGATGCCTTTACAGAGCCTCCCTATCCTCCCACAGATCCACACTTCCACCCAGCTTAGTGTCGTCTGCAAACTTCCAGGTTATTGACGAATACATTGAACAGGGTTCGACCCAGCACTGAGCCCTGGGGAACCCCACTTGTAACTGGCCTCCAGCTGGATTTAACACCATTTAGCACCACTCTCTGGGCTCAGCCATCCAACCAGTTTTCCACCCATAAGAGCATGTGTCTGTCCAGGCCAGATAAGGACTTGGGGTGCCCATTGATGAGAAACTTGACATGAGACAACTACACCAAAAGGAGTTTTCCAGTTCTGGAATCCCCAATGTAAGAAGGATATGGAACCCTTGGAACAGGTACCAAGGAGGGCTACAAAGATGATCAGAGTCCTGGAGCACCTCTGCTATGACAACAGGCTGAGAGAGTTGGTGTTGTTCAGCCTGGAGAAGAGAAAGCTGCAGGGAGACCTTATAATGGCCTTCCAGTACATGTGGGGGCCTATAAGAAAGCTGTGGAGGGACAATTTACAAGGGCATACAGTGATAGGACAAGGAAGAATGGCTTTAAATTGGAGGGGGAAGTTTATACTAGACATTAGGAAGAAATTCTTCATTATGAACTTGGTAAGACCCTGGAACAGGTTGCTCAGGGAAGTTGTGGATGCCCCATCCCTCGAAGTGTACAAGGTCAGGTTGAATGGGGCTTTTGGCAGTCTGGTCTAGTGGGATGTCCATGCCCATGGCAGGGGGATTGGAACTAGATGATCTTTAAGGTCCCTTCCAACCCAATCCATTCTATGATTCTATTATTCTATGATTCTATGAATACCATCTGAACCCCAGATGTAAACCCCATATTATTTCTGTTTCCTTACTCAACTCCTGAACCAACTTGTCATCTGTAAGACATATCTGCTCATTTACATTTTAATGTAATTTCTTATAAATTTATCTTACTAGGAGTTTTCCTGCACAGAAACATTACTTTCCTCACAATGAATTATTTGGATCCGAGAATATACTCAGCATGACATCTACATGCTCAAGTATAGCTGTCTTTCATGTTCAGCAGGGTCTTTATTTTATGAATCCAGGTCAACTAGATACAACTAATCACTGACCTCAACAAAATTGTATGATTTTATCTATGACTCATGGCTCCTAGCCCTTCTCTGCTCTGTTACAGATCAACTTATTTCCTCCATTTTGCCTTTGAATGTCAGACGTTGTATCTGTTCTCGTAAGATTCCTGTTTCTGTGCATGAACTAAAACTTCCAACAACCTCTGCAGATGAACCAGATATCTGACTGCTTTATTGGCCCCTCTGCTCCTCTGTGATTGTGAAGACGATCCTTTGATGGGCTGATGACACTCCCTGATGGGCCTGGGTGTGGCCCAGCAGGGGATTATCATGGGTCCTCCCATCATTCATCATCTCCCTGTGCTCTTTCATGGGTGTGCAGAGGTTTTATTGCATAACCTAACACACTGTTTCCTCAGCTTCTCATAGAATGTATTTTTTTCTTAATGCTACATAAGTTTGTTTGGTCTCCTTGCAATTAGCAGACTAGGATAAGAAGGCTCCCTCCTTAAGATAGCTGGGTCTTGTTCTCCTGTTGGGGTAGAGATTTCTGTAATGTTAATATTAACTGGGGAATGTTCCTTCCTTTTATCTTAACTGATGTGTTGTATCCCTTGGTTCTGATCAGCTGTGAAATCATCAACTTGCTTTCTTATACAAATATGTCATACTTTTGCCTAAGCCCTATGCTGAGTTCTCATCTGCAAGTGTAACACTCAGAAAACAGTCATTTCACATCACAGATGTGTATTCCTCCTTTCCTGTATATGACTCTACTTTAGTTGCTCCCTGCTCTCCAGCTCTGGCATTATGGTTTTGCCACCCAGGCTCAACTAAGCCCTCCATCTCCCTTTCTCACAGTGCAGGAATCCTTTAGTCTGACAAGAACCACTTCATGTCATGGCAGCTGGCATCTATCAGAATAATATCTCATCTATCTGGCCATCAACATTGTATGCTATTTTAATATGCTGACTTGACTTTAGTAAAGCAATAACCAGGTATTTATGTGAAAATGTGTGCCCAACTATCATCAGGAGGACCTGTATTTCTTTCAATCATGATGTATCACATTTTATTTTGATTGCAAGACCAGAAAGGTAATTTATGCTTACATGAAAGACATTTAAATAAGCAAGAACCCTGATGCACTCTGATGGCTACATGACACAAAGTAAAGAACAGGTGGGCACTGAGTCAGGGAGGTTTCTTGATTTTTGTTCCTGATTAGCGGGCTGCAATTTACATATAGGTTATTAAAGAGTCTGCAAATGTTACTCATCTGTTTTTATGGATGTTTTAAATTTCACTTCAAACATGTTAAACTTAAACTAAATTGTGTTCTCTTAACATTGTGAATTACCAGAAGCAAAAGAACTAAACAAGAAATGTAGTGCACAATTTCTGTTGAGGGTATTCACCCTTCTGGAGACACTTGTGCACTGACAATTACATGGTTTTTTCGTGATTAGTCCACATTCCATGTAAGTATGAGCTGTGGTTGAAATGGGAATTCAGAAGCACTGGTACAGAATTTTGAATGCTGCGATTGCATTGCAAATGCCCTCCATGGGAAATTCTGGTATATCTCCTTAAAGTGTTATTATCACATACAAGTGACTGTTGTTCATCCCAGACTCTTCCCTTTCCCCAGATAGGAAATGGAGATAGAAAAGAACTTTATAAAACTAGAATACAACCCAAAAACATTAATAGTTTTTTCCAAGGACAGGTAGACTTCTGTATTTATTTTATGTAATCAGACTATATTTCAATCAGTGAAATTATTCTCCTGGTTTCATCTTATGTTCTAGAGATTTTATTTCAATATAACTTCTTTTTTTTTCTTTTTCTCACTGTTAGAGAAGTTTCAGAATTCATGTGTGCTGTGTGTTGAAGCCAGTCACTCTTCTCAAAAATAACATTGAAGAGATACTATGATTTTCAAATTTCAGTTAATTTTCTGTGATGACTAAAGGACATTGTAGCACTTCACAGATTTCACGCAAGTTAAGATATTTTAGAAAATTATTAATTAAACATGAATTTGACAGAAGTGAAGGGGATCAATGGAGATGGAATATGCCTCAGAGCAAAAACATTTCAGAGTCCCTAACGTACTTAAGTGATTTTCGAAGTGGGGAGGAGGAGAGCAAGATAAAAAATGGATAACTATTCAAAGTTACTAGCACACATTGTCTTGATATAGGACAAAAAGGAAAAAACATCTTAAGGAGGGCTGATTTGCAATATGTAGCTGACTGACCACTACATTCTTATGAATGCAATTAGGTAATTTGGGGTGGATTTGTGTCATATAGGTGCAATTCTTGGTGCCATCAATGGGCAATGTCGATAGGTTCTAGTTCTTTTAAAAACCTGAGGCTGTAACTTGCTTTGACTAAGAAACAATTTCCAAAGCAGATGCAGTTGCCTACAAAGTCTGGCATGGAGCCACATACCACCTTAGGGAAGGACGTCTTTTACAGCCCTATTTCCTCATAACCTTATTGCCATTGGAGGGTAATGACAAGTGCTGTGAAATGGCCAGTATAAACAGCAATATTCCTCCTCAACCAGCCTATTTCATGGACTGTATTTCTCCATTCATTTTTCAGCAGAATTTCTCACTGACATCAATAAAGATTTAACTTATTAAAAAAAATGCTGGTATTATATAGTCACTTGCCAACAATGAGATTTATTTCATTTCTCTTCTTTGTGAAGGTATAGTGAAAAGAAACATAGAAATTAATTATAAATATTAATTCTGGGTTCCACTTACTCATTGTTTATAACAACTTCCTTCAATTCCTCCTATTATCACATATAATTACTCTCTGTTACTACGGTTTCAAGCAAACATTTGAACATATAAGATGAAGTACCATGCAGAGAGTAATATATTCTGTTAGGGTTAAATTCATAGTGAGCAGCAGATGACGGTTGAATCTGAAAAAATTCTTGATTGATTTTCATACAAAATTTCCACAGTAAATAATTTTTATTTAAGATTTAGTTGGGCTATTTTTACAGAATTTGTGATTTGTGGGCTGCATGCTACTGAGGTTTACAACAGGAAGTTTAGGATTGTAGTTATAGTGTTTTGAGTATATGAAAACAAATTTTTACGTTGACCTTGAATAGTATTCTAGAGGCTGGGATAAAGAAGTTCCCTATTTTTGTGAGTTTAAAGGTGTATTGATATTTTGGTATTTGGACACAAATAAATAGGCATTCATTTTATGAAAGAAGAGTTAGAAATAACTTACAGATGATCAATATACATACAATTATGATGAGAAAAACATATTGATTAATAAAAGTTTATTATGCCCTTCAGCTTCTAATTAGTAACAAACAAAAGACACTAGTAAGATTATGTGGATAACCATAATTTATTATTTAAATACTTTTACAGAATTATTGACTATCTATTATTAGGCTTCCTTTCAATCTTTGACATTCCTGTAATGTAAGAACCACTGGTGACTATAAGGAAGCTACAAGAAAGGCATCAACAAAGCCATAACTCATCCAAGTGTTGACTACATTAAATAGTTTTAGTAGTTTGGGGACTTATTCTTTACTAACTAACAGGATAATTAGGTCTACAATCACAGGATTATTGTCAGAAAGAGGAGATTCAATCTG